>JANEZZ010000268.1:25000-47267 GCA_026122225.1 Heloderma charlesbogerti | reverse complement strand
TTACGTAGACTACGGCGAAAATAAGGGCAACGCTATTTGCGTTGCCCTTATTTTCGCCGTAGTCTACGTAAACATTTACGTAGACTACAGCCACTAAATAAGGAACGCGAATGGCCGCTCCCTATGGGGGCCGCCATTCGCGTACACGCTTTTTTTTTTTTTTTAAAGTCACCCGTGATAGGCTACGTGACAATTCACATAGCCTATCATGGCTGACTTTGCAGATCTAGCCATGATAGGCTACGTGAATCGTCACGTAGCCTATCAGGGGGCATTTTATTTTTTACTTCCGTGTTCGCGGCCAGGCGAGGCGAGGCGCCTCCTCCCCGGCCTGAATTTCGGCCGGGTGAGGCGGGAAGCCTCCCCCCCGGCCTGAATTTCGGCCGGGTGAGGCAGGAAGCCTCCCCCCCGGCCTGAACCTCGCGGGGGGAGCAGCGAAGCGCTCCCCCCCACCGCGAACGGCCTTCGAGGACAGGTAAGTGACTTTCGTCCACCCCTATAGCTGAGGAGTTTTAGCAAGAACCCTTCTCTCACCATCCCAGTGCACTTGTCCCTAGTGGGTTCCTGCTTATTCCTTCTATTCCTTAAGACCCACACTGTAGCCTCAGAACCAAGAAGAAATACCTTTGGTACCCAAAATCAAACTCGAGTATTACGCTAAAGAGGGGACTGCAGGTGGATGGGAATGCACAGATGACCACCCGGGTTCTGCAGGTGGGGGGAGGTGATCCATTCCTCCCCCCTGGAATCCTGCCCAGCTGGCTTCGCTGCCAGCCAGGCCAACCTGCAGCGGGGCCTCCAGCCACTGCTGGGCTGGTGTGAACACAAATGATGTCTTGCGTAGCGGATGCCATTTGCTTCCCTAACCGAGCTCATGATAGGCTACGTAAATATTTACATGGCCTATCACAGCTAAAGTGGGAACACAAATGGCGTAGGGGACACCATTTGCATCCCTGCTTTAGCTGTGATAGGCTGTGTAAATATATACGTAGCCTATCACAGGCCAGCATAGGGACAAAAATGGCGGCCACTACAATGGCTGCCATTTGCGGCTGCAGCAGCCTGGCAGCGGTCGGAGCCGCCGCCAGAGCGCCGCCAGGTAGGCTCCATTTCGTGGGGCTTTCGCAGGGTGGTGGGGTGGGGAACTCTGTTCGGGGGGCAGATTTCACTGGGATCCATGACAGAATTCTCTAACATCCCTACATTGTTGTGATTGCCTTGGCTGGAACTTTCCTGCTATTTTCGCAATTGTTTACATGTTTTTTTCATTGCTGCCTGGAATGTTTCCTGCCTAGGGATGTACGAAAGTCACTTACCTTTTCGCAGGGGTGCTTCCCGGTGGGGGGGGAGGCGCTTCGCTTCTCCCCCCGAAGTTCAGGTGAGGGGGGGTAGCTGTCCCTCCTCGCCCGGCCAAAATTCAGGCCGGGGGGGGAGGCTTCCCGCCTCGCCCGGCCGAAATTCAGGCCGGGGAGAAGCGCCCCGTCTCCCCGGCCGCGAAACAAAGTGTAAAAAAACAACAACAAAAAAACGTGATAGGCTACGTAACGATTAACGTAGCCTATCATGGCTAGATTTCCAAAGTCAGCCGTGATAGGCTACATAAATCATTACGTAGCCTATCACGGGTGACTTTGAAAAAAAAAAAAGCATGTACGCAAATGGCAGCGCCCATAGGGCACCGCCATTTGTGTACATGCTTTTTTTTTTTTCAAAGTCACCCGTGATAGGCTACGTAATGATTAACATAGCCTATCACGGCTGACTTTGGAAATCTAGCCATGATAGGCTACATTAATCGTTACATAGCCTATCATGGGGAAGTTGTTTTTTTTTTTACACTTTGTAATGGCAGAGGTGGCAGCCGGTCGGAAGACCGGCTGCCGCCCCCGCCCCCGACGAAAGGCCAACGAACTGCTGCCGGGACCCACCACTGGGAGGGACATTCGCCAAAGGTAAGTCCAATCCCGGGGGGGCGGGGGGGGGCAGAGAATTTCACCGCCAATGGGGAATCAAAAGGGGACGCAAATAGCACCCACTATTCTATTTGCGTTCCCCTTTATTTTCGCTGTCATGGTCTACGTAAATATTTACGTAGATTAAGACGGTAAAAAGAAGGAACTCAAATGGCGGCGGCCATAGCCGCCGCCATTTGTGTACGCAGTTTTTTTTTTTTTAAACCCACCAAACCATGATAGGTTACATAAAGATTTACGTAGCCTATCACGTCTTTTTTTTTTTTTTAACCCTAGCCATGATAGGCTACATAAATCTTTACGTAGCCTATCACGTCATTTTTTTTTACACATGCCTGGAAATGGCGGCTGCGGCAGCCGGTCGGAAGACCAGCCACTGCTGCCACCAGAGCTGCCAGAGCTGCTGCCGCCGGAGCTGCCGCCGGAGCTGCCGCCGCCTGGAAGATCCGCCCCAGGTGAGTCTTGTCCTGGGGAGGGGGATCCGTGGGGGGGTGGCAGGCCATTCCGCCACAGATTTCGGGGGGCCGAATGCGATGGCATTTGGCCTCACCAAGATCCGTGGTGAAATTCTCTGACATCCCTACTCTCTAAGCTGCTCTGCGTTTCCGAGAAACTGTCTCTGGCATAAGCTATCAGTTCCTGGATAGCTACATCATAAGCTGATCCTTTCCTGGCTGCTTTGGCACATTTCCCCTGTCCAGTTACACCGGGCTCCACTGCCATTGAGGAGTATAGGCAGAACTTTCCACGAGATGCCCCTGTATCTGTATGTCTTGTTGATGGTGCAGCTGCTGTGGTGTCATCATCGTACGGATGGAGGAGAATTTCTCCACGAATCTTGGGGAGCCTGAATGCCAACGCCTTCAGCCCCCCAAAATTGGCGGTGAAATTCTCCACCCCCCACCCCCCCGGGATGGGACTTACCTCCCTCGAATGTCCCTCTCGGCAGCAGGTCCTGGCGGCGGTTCGGCTTCCGACCGGCTGCTGCAGCCACCATTACGAAGTAAATGTAAAAAAAAAAAAAACGTGATAAGCTACGTAATGATTTATGTAGCCTATCACAGCTAGATTTCCAAAGTCAGCCATGATAGGCTACGTAAATCATTACGTAGCCTATCACGGGTGACTTCGTAAAAAAAAAAAAAAAAAAAGCGCGTACGCAAATGGCGGCACCCATGGGCACTGCCATTTGCGTACGCGCTTTTTTTCCCCAAAGTCATCCGTGATAGGCTACGTAACGATTTACGTAGCCTATCACGGCTGACTTTGGAAATCTAGGCGTGATAGGCTACGTAAATCGTTACAAAGCCTATCACGTGTGTGTGTGTGTGTGTTTTACATTTACTTTTGTATTTCATGGCCGGGGAGACGGGGCGCTTCTCCCCAGCCTGAATTTCGGCTGGGCGAGGCAGGGAGCCTCCGCCCCCGGCCTGAACTTTGGAGGGAGAACCAAAGCGCCTCCCCCCCACCGTGAAGCAAGCTGCGGGGCCAGGTAAGTGACTTTCGTACATCCCTACATCATCGCCCCTCCTGCTGGTGATGGTGTTGCTGCTGCAAATATTATCTTCAGGGGAGGTAGTAGTCCTACTAGCCTCACTCTTCCCCAGCTCCTTCTCATCCAGAACTTCTCTCTGGCAGCACTTCATGACTTTCTCTGTCAAATAGCATTTTAGACTTTGGAAGTCAGGGTACTGGTTTGGCAGCACTGCCTTCATTGTGCTATCCCAGAATGGTGGTTGAAGGAATGAGGCAGCAACATATTTCATGCCCCCCCCCTCATTGTAGTGATGTGTTTTTTAGTGCCCAGCTCCTGCAGAAGGAATTCAGCAAGCCTAACTGCAGGATTGGGGACTTGACTGCCTACAGCACTGGTGTGCTCACAAAGCTCAGCTTGGCATTTTCTCAGCACCCCTCTCTAATCTTCAGCACAGGTAGAACTTGGCCCAGTGTAGCATAGTCTGCAGTCAGTAGCATTGTGCGTTCATCAAATATTTTAAAAATGTCCACTGCATCAAGACCCACTGCTGGGGTGTGACAAAAAATTTGGAGTGGTGTTGTTTCTCAGTAATGTAGGCATTTATAGCTGTTCTCTGCTCACAGAGTCTCTGTAGCATATGCTATGTGCTGTTCCAGTGTGTGCACACATCCAAAATGAATTTGTGTTGTGGAAGGCCACGGCTACGTTGGATGGCGCCGATTGCCTCCATTGCTGAGCAGGACTGCCTGAAGTGGGTGCAGATGGATCGGGCCACCTTAAGTACCTTGCCTATTTTAGGAGATGCGTCGCTCAATCCGGAATGCACCACAAGGTTCAAACAGTGTGCTATGCACTGAACATGGTTTAGCCGTGCGATGTGGGCTGCTTTCAGGTAGTTGGAGGCATTGTCTGTTGCTACACAGCCCACTGTTAGATTTAAGGAGGCCAACCAGAACTGAACAACACCACTGATGCTACTAGTAATGTTTTCTGCTGTGTGTGTCCCTAAGAACATTGTGAGGGTCAATGTCACTGTTCTCTGAGTCAGTCTGCTGCTTGCACTGATGGATATCCATTGCTTGGTGACACACAGATAAGACTTTGTTTGATTACTTGTCCATGTGTCACTCATTAAATGTACACTTCCTCCAACTGCACATTTGAAATCCTGTTGGAGTATCCTTCTGATTTCAGAAGCCAGGGCTGGGATGGCAACGCCACTAATGTAGTGATGAGAGGGGACATCCCACCGAGGGCACAATCTCTACATGAAGTGCAGGAAGACCTCGTCTTCCACCAGGGAGAAGGGAAGCATACATTGAGTAATAAGCTTTGTTGACACCTGCCTCTTAGCTAAGTTACCTTTTGTGCCCTTCTCACCCGGACCACTTTCCGTTAGGTCTTTGGAAGATGAGGCAAAGAAGGCAGTAATGTTCTTTTTGGATGGTTGTGACAGGGACTTGCCATTGCTATCTTTGGGCACAAGAAGCGCATGATGCACCTCCATGTGTCGCCTCATGGCAGACGTGCCCACTCGTCCACAGCCCCCTTCTTTTCCTAGCTGCACACGGCTTCTACATATATGGCAAAGCATGACATAGCAGTCATTTTCTGCATATTTGAAGAAGCACCACACATAGGAACTCACCCTGCCACCACCATCTCTTCTTTGTGGAATGGGGGTATCGGTTTCAGATAAGGTGGCATCAGGAGCTGCACGTTTCTGCTCATCTGTGGATGATGTTGTTGTTGGCGTTGTTGATGGTGATGACCAGCGCTTAGTGGGGGATGGTTGTTCCTGAGGTTTGGGATTGCTCCCAAAGAACCCAGCAGGCTGGAACACAGGGTCAGTCTCAGTCTCAGCAGGGACATTGATATAGAAGGGCTCTGCATCATCTTCGCTGTCCGGATCACAGATGAAACTAAGTCCTCCGGCCTTTTTTTCCAAATCACGTGAGCCGCTGCCCATGAGGTGATTATCAGCAGGCAGCTGTGGACCTGGTTCATCTGTCCCACTTCCACTCTCTGATGCAGGGAGGAGGGTTGTGGGCGTCTCTGTAAAGATTCAAAATAGATAGAAGCGGAATTTCATGAGAAATGTACCTTTTACACATGAGTAATAGCCAAGAGAATAAAACTGTGTACTTGGAGAAATCTATGAAACATAGCTTGGAATTGTGATCAATCAACATTACACAAGGTGCAGATGTAAGCTACTACTGCACTAGCTAGCACTGAGAAAACAACACACGACACAAGGTGCAAAAAACATGTACTGTACAGACTTCAAAACTCCACGAGAGTTATCTAAACGTGTCCTCACTGGTAGAAGTCTGAAAAGCATGGGGGAGGAGATATCTGGCTCCCTTGCAAAGTCCACTCAAAAGGTCAAAAATGCTGGGAGTTGTAGCCCAAAACATCTGGAAGGCTGCAGGTTGCAGAAGGCTAATGTAGGGACTATTCAAATATTCAAAGATATTTATTTGTATCCAGATATTTACAAGCACCTGTGATGACAGAGTCTTACCAGATTCATCCTTTGGAATGACATAGACTTCCTGACGTTCATTCTGCCGCTGTAGAGCCTCCTTGGGAACATTTTCATCCACTTTGGAGACACTGCCCTTCCGCTCAACATCCATGAACTTTCTTCCTCTTCCTTTGGAGTTGTGGCTGGCTGTGCCTGTGCCACTTTCTGTGGCAATAATTGGTGGTGTGTGCTGCTTACGGTTGTGGGGTGGACTACTGCTGGAGCTGCTGGTGCTGCTGGTCACACCTTGGGTTTCCTCCTCTTCCATCTCATTCTTAAAATACCGTTGAAATGCAACCTCAGTGGTGTATGTTCTCGCCTGGCGTCCACGCCTCTTTTGAGTGCTGGATTGACTACGGGTTCCTCTTTTCTCCATGTTCATGTCTCTGGGCAGAAGGAGACATAAATGAATGTGGCAAAGCTGAAATCATGTGAACAGCCTACAATCGCAGATTGTAGTGCAGTATAAAAGTAGTTTCCCCCCCAATCCATCCATCCATCTGTCCAATGCTAACTAAATAGGGGCATATTGTACAGCAGATTAGGCTGAAAAGCCCAGGATGGAGGATGTAGTCCATCCATGTGGCCTGAAAAACACAAGCCTACAGTACACACAGGATGCTGGGGGATGGAGTCCTTCTCAGGCCCAAAGGCTGCTGGAGGATGCCTCCCCTTCCCAGTTCTGGTCCCCCCACCAAAATAATCACTAAATATAGGGGCACATTCACATTCCTGTGAAGCCTGAAAAGCCCAGGAGAATGGAGGATGGAGTCTTTCTCAGGAGGCCTAAACACAGGCTGCTGGAGGATGCCTTCCCAATTCCCACCCACCCACCCAAAAATCACTAAATATAGTGGCATATTCACAATCCTGTGAAGCCTGAAAAGCCTAGGAGAATGGAGGATGGAGTGCTTCTCAGCAAGCCTAAACACAGGCTGCTGGAAGATGCCTCCCCTTCCTGGTTCTGGTCCCCCCCAGAAAAAACAATCACTAAATATAGGGGCACATTCACATTCCTGTGAAGCCTGAAAAGCCCAGGAAGATGGAGGATGGAGTCCTTCTCAGCAGGCCTAACACAGGGTGCTGCCCTGGCCTGGCCACCCAGCCCCTCCCCCAAATCAGTAAGAAATACTAAGTACATAGGGGCACATGATCCTTGGAGTTGTAAAGCACATTAATTAATCCTGGAAAGCCTGAAAAGCCCAGGAGGATGGAGTGCTTCTCAGCAGGCCTAAACACAGGCTGCCAGAGGATGCCTTCCCAGTTCCCCCCCCCAGCCAAAAATCACTAAATAGGGGCACATTCAGGTAAAGTAAATATATCAAAGAACATACCTTCACTGTAATAAAGGTTGAACTGCAGTGCCATAGAATGGGGACACACACAAACACACTCCTTGCAGCTGGACACGGACACTCTGTCTGCAGCAGCAGCGCCTCAGGTCTCTAGTCTGGACTGGAGCAACTGAGGCTGGACACTACCACATAGCCATCCTATGTATGAAAGTGGGAAAAATAGTCGGTGAATTCCCTGCCCTCAATGACGTTATCTTCCTGGTGGGGTGGGGGGCTGGCCTGGAGGGATCTCAGTCACCTGACCTCCCCTGACCTCATCTTCATAAACAATAAAAAAAGATGAGGCTACGTGCACTTTGTGACTCCGTCCCTTTCAGCGAAAGAAAGCTGTGTCATTGCAGGCAACTGTGTATTTATTAAATTCTTTCATAAAATCCCTTTTGCAGTCTATTTCTTTCATTCTGATTTGCAGAGTTTCTTTCATAAATACTTTTGTAAAATCTGCCCTTCGGCAGAGAAAAAAAAAAAGGGGTCCGCATGAGCTCCAATCTGTGTAGACCAGGGTGTCCTGTTCCAGGGAGGGTTCCGGGGAGGGTTCCATGGACCAGATTTGTCAGAATTCGATCCCATTTAACTTTCAGGCAGATTTCTCTGACATCCCTAATTACAACACAGAAGAAAGGATGACATGACCACAATCAGTTCTATCCTGAACATCCAGTCTGTAATGTCTAACATTACAGTAGATGGTGTCGACCACATTGCAGCTCAGCATAGTTCAGAGATGGCAACCCCTCTGTCGGATGCAACTAATGTTGCTAGTGCACGAGTAGAGTGAGCTCAGACTGTGGCAGACAGTTCAAGTCAAGCCAGCTCATATGATAGCTTGATGGTTTTGGCAACCCAGGAAGTGAAGCGCTGAGTCAAGAGAGGCTGGCCTTTGAGCCTACCTGGCTCCACGCTGGGGCATCTGTGGTGGTGGGGAAGCGCTCCGTCCCTCCCCCTGGAATCCTCCCTGGCCAGCTCAGTTCCTCAGTGGTTCTGTGGAGCTGCTGGCCAGGGCTGGCCGCAACCGGAGTTCCAGGTGCAGTTGGGCTGCTGCGGCTGCAAATGGTGGCCGTCGTAGCAGCCGCCATTTGCATCCTTGCAGGAAGCCATGATAGATACTTACGTAGCCTATCACGATAAAGGCAGCCATGCAAATGGCGGAGTGGAGCCAGCCGGGGAGGATTCTGGGGGGAGGGACAGAGCACCTCCCCCCACCACAGATGCCCCTCAGTGGAGCAAGGTAAGAGATTCATATATCCCTAGGTGCCAGGACGGTGTGGCCCAGATGAGAGTCCAATAGCACCCCTATGAATTGTAGTATTTGTGTCAGTTGAAAGTGAGACTTCTCTACGTTGACATAGAGTTCAAGCTCTTGGAGAAGACTGCAGGTCACCTCTATTGACTGAAGAAGTTGATTTCTCATTGACACCACCCACAGCTGATTGTCTATGTATAGGTATATCTCAGTGCCCTGCAGTCAGAAGTGGGAACAGACTACAGCCATGCACTTGGTGAATACCCTTGAGGCGGTGGCGAGACCAAAGGGTAATACCTGAAATTGGTAGGTGTTGGTACTGATGACAAAGCAGAGATAATGTTGGTATGATTTCTCTATGGCGATGTGGAAGTAAGTGTCCTCGAGGTTGATAAAGGCAAACCAATCTCCTCTGAAGAAAAGAGGGAGTATAGATGCTAGCGAGATCATGTAGAACTTCCTCAGAGAAATGTAGAAATTCCAACTCCCATAGGTCCAGGATCTGTCAGAGCCCTCCCTCCAGGAGGGAGGGCATAGAACGTGATCTTGTAGCTGCTGTGGATGATGAACAGGACCCATGTGTCTGATGTGATGTTGCACCATGCCAGTTGATAAGAGGACAGAAGGGCTCCGGAGATGGGGAGCTGAGCAGGAGGATAAAGAAGAAGGGGGTGCGAGTCAAAGGTGCCACTTATTTCTGCTGTCAGTTTTGCAATGACTGTTACAAAACCTCGAAGTTGAGAAAGGCTTTCCCGATGCTGCTGGCTGAAAGTGTTGTTGTGACAGACTGGTTGCTGGGCTTGATATCTGGCAGTGGATGATTGGAACCAATAATCTGCTGTGGCATGAAACCCATGCAATGTGCCGTGGTATGTATGTATGTATGTATGTATGTATGTATGTATGTATGTATTTCATTTCTATACTGCCCAATAGCCAAAAGGCTATGGTATGGGCCTTTTGGACTGAATCTAGCACATCATCCATTTTTGCATTAAATAAAACCTGACCATCAAAGGGTAGATCTTCGATGTGGGCTCTAGTTTCCTGTGGAAGGCCAGGCAACCTCAACCAGGCAACACAGGACAATGAAACTGAACAGAACTTTTAAGTTGCAATTGACTTGATGGTGAGACATATTTGTTGTCTCAGCAATGTCATCAGTCATCACCTAGGATTGGAAGAGGTAGCCTAACTCCTTCTTGTCATCTGGAAGATGCTCAAAGGGGTGGCCAACTTTATCCCACAGAAGCAGCTGATCCAGACATAGCTGCCTGATAATTTGAGATCTTTAGGCCCATCACTGCAGAAGAATATAATCTCCTCCCAAGTAAATCAGAGTGTCTGCCTTCCTTATCAATCGGAGAAGAATCTGCCCTTTGAGACTTCCCCAATGCAGCCTTGAGTTCTGGAGGAGGATGTTTAAATAGGTATTCAGCATTGGCCTCTTGTAAGTGATACATCCCTTCTAAACATTTAGACATTGGTGGCATAGTTGAGGGAGTCTTCTAGGACTGTTTAATAATCTCTTTCAATACAGGGAGGAGAGGAATGGGCACAGGCTGGGATAGCTCTGCATTCACCACATCGAAAACTGGATCCTGCACAGGAGAAGTCACCAGCTGGGTTTCCAAAAAGACTGTGCCATCCTGAGTACCTGATTAGAAAATAGTCAAAAGTCCTCTGATGGTGAGATTGTGTCATTTGACAACAGCATCAGGTGAAGAAATTGACATAAGGTGGAGAGACTGAGATGTGGTGTCAGATGGATGGCCTTCCATACCGGATAGTGGAGACTCTCTGGGCAGTGCCTGTGGCAGCACTTGTTTATTGCCTTCCTTGGAGAGGAGTGACAACCTCTCACTGGTATGATCTTGTAGCAATGGCTGTAGAGTGACTGGCAGCTGATCATAAGGTGGGGCAGTCTGCAATTAAGTTGCTTGCTGCTGCTGTGGAATGAGGACTGGGACCGGAGGAGGAGATCGGAAAGCAGCATCTTGATCTGTTGGTTTCGATACCATAGCCAATAGGTGCCCTCGGTACCAACTCACTCCCCAGTAGACAGGATCATGATGGTAAGTGTGATAGTAAGGACCATATGGATCATCATGGCCTTCATCCCAATCATGGGGTATCCTATATCGCGGATCCCAAATCGGACATCTCTCCCAATCAGAGAAAGGAGATCTGGACTGGTCTCTATCATGATTATGCTCAGAAAAATTTGGAGGATGACCTCTGTCAAAAGAAGTAGCCAAGTAGAGTGAATCTGGGGCTCATAGACGTTAGTGTCAGAGCATTCCGTACCATTACAGGTGGTACGGAGGAGGTGGCAAAGTGAGTGGATTTGGTGGGGATGGGTCCTTAATCTCACCCTCTGATGTAGATGTGATTGGAATGGGGTCTGTTACAGGAAGTGGATTCACCATTGGAAGTGGTGAGAATAATGGTGGAGCAGCAGGTATACTTGTCAGTACAGGTGACTGTGATTGATCCCATGGCATTGGTGGAGCAATGGTACTGGCAGTCGCCATCAATCCTGAGATGCGGGATCTGAATTCGGGACAGTGTTACAAAGTGAGGGAGTTGCTCGATCCCGAGCTGGTGTGCTGGCCAGCATAGCTGATACAGGAGATTGCTCAGAGATGCCAGGGCAGGATAGGGGAGAATGGTGGGAACCAAAGGATGCACATGATCCTGTGTAAAGTCATCCTACTTTTAAGGAGACCTTTTCTTCTTTTTTGGTTCTGAAGAAGACAGACCTGCCTGCTTTGAAGCTCTAGCCTTTTCGGTTAGCTTCTTATTTATTTTATTAAATTAATTAATTTTATTACATTTCTATACCACCCCATAGCCAAAACTCTCTCAGTGGTTTACAGAAGTTCCAGAAGCTTCTAAGCCAGTGAAAATGTCAAAGATTGACCTGGAATGGGGGGATCTTGTTTATCCAGAGGAATACAGGTTTGGGGGGAAGATATTCCCAACACTGAAGCAGGCTCCTGTGGGCAGGCAAACTCCCTGAGAAGTCTGGCTCCTCCGTTGCATCCAACTCTAACTTCCAGCTTTTAACTCATCAGAACAATTTCACCTCGCCTGCTTCGGAAAGGCTTGACAAATGAGGATAAGCCTCAACAATGTGGCCTTCTCCAAAACAAAAGAGGCAAAAGGTCAGTGGTAACTTGCCCCCACAACAGACCCACTTTCAAAATGGCACCTTAAGGGCCATACTTCTGTAAGGGAAATCACAAGGTCAAGAAAAAACAAATATAAATAAAAATAAGACAGAAGAATAAAGATAGAATAGTTTGACAGAAAGAAGAGAAAATAAAAACCTCAGCTTTGAAAATGCTTTCAGAATGAACTGAATGCAGGAAAAATTCCCCCATGAGGCTATCACAATGGTGGTTGAAAGAGAACTAAGGGAATAAGCAGCAACCCAATACGGACATCCACATTGGGATGGTGGGGGAAGGGTTCCTGCCCAAACTCCTCAGCTATAGAAGTTTCCTGAATCGAGGCTCTGCAGAGCCCATATGTGTGATGCACAGGGACCATAAAGAAGAAATTACTATGTATTTCCACAGGGAGCAAATGTAATACATTACCACATAGGGGATGAGTAATCAAGGCTTTGCATAAAAACATACTTTTGTTCAAACTTCTACAGTGACTTAAGTAGATATCATCAATCAAAATTAAAGCTTCAGAAATTTTTGTGACTTTTTGTGTGTGTGAAAGTTGAGGAATGTTGCAAACTTCTGTTGTGATTAATCTCTTCCCATTCATGCAGCTGAGAGAATGCCAGTAGGGCTTATTGATGCCCTTTGGCTGCCTGTCCAGCACTGGCCCTTGCCAACACATAACTTGTTCTAAGCACCCAGTCATTATCTGGAATGGGAGGTCTATACATATTTCCCATAGTGATGTCAAGTGGCTGTGGTCTGAATGTGCAGCCTACTTGAAATGAAAAGGTCCTCCAATTTTTCTGCATAGGCAACAAAAAAGGGAGGGATTTTGACAATATCCCCCAGTGGCTGCTGATTACTGGCTGCTATTTTTCTCCCAGAATCATCCCCCAGAATGACACTACATCATCACATAATGTTCTTCTGAGGGGGGATTCAGGGAGGGGTGGAATGGCAGTTGCCATCCACCTGGAAGAGAACTGCTACTGCTGCAAAACAGGATAAAGGTTATGCATTAGTGGCAGTTTCACAAAATATTGTGTATGTCCTCTCCTAGCTAGAGATGGGCAAATCAGTCAAGCTCAATTTTTTGCTCAAGTTCTCATTTTTCCACAGCTAAATTCATTCTGTCCTGTTTCCACAATGGATTGCTCAGGGAGGGGGGCTTGCAAGAAAATGTATACTACTTTCTGCCTTCCAAGCTAATACCTTGGAAGACAGAAACAAAATTCAAAGTGATCTTGATAGGCTGGAGCACTGGGCAGAAACAACAGAATGGAATTTAAGAGGGATAAATGCCAAGTTCTGCACCTAGGACAAGGAAACCAAATGCACAGTTACAGGATGGGGGATAGTTGGCTCAACAATACTACAAGTGAGATGGGTCTTGGAATTGTTGTAGATCACAAGCTGAATATGAGCTAACAATGTGATGTGGCTGCAAAAAAAGGCAAATGCTATTTGGGGCTTCATTAATAGAAGTATAGCTTCCAAATCCCAGGAAGTACTAGTTCCCCTCTACTCAGCACGGGTTAGGCCTCATCTTGAGTACTGTGTCCATTTCTGGGCACCACACTTTAAGAAGGATGCAGACAAACTGAAGAGGGTTCAGAGGAGGGCAACAAAGATGATCAGGGGACTGGAAACAAAGCCCTATGAGGAGAGACTGAAAGAACTGGTCATGTTTAGCCTTGAAAAGAGAAGACTGAAAGGAGATATGATAGTTCTCGTCAAGTACTTGAAAGGCTGTCACAGAGAAGAAGGTCAGGATCTCTTCTTGATCATCCCAAAGTGCAGGACATGGAATAATGGGCTCAAGTTACAGGAAGCCAGATTCCAGCTGTACACCAGGGAAGACTTCCTGACCATTAGAGAAATATGACAATGGAACCAATGACCTAGGGAGGTGGGGTGCTCTCCCACACTGGAGGCATTCAAGATAAGGCTGGACAGCCATCTGTCAGGGATGCTGTGACTTAGATTCCTGCACTGAGCAGGGGGTTGGACTCAATGGTCTTATAGGCACCTTCCAACCATACTATTCTATGATTCTATGACTTTAGTGCACATTTTTAAAAATGTATTAAATTTTCAAAATAAAAAAATGTATGCATTGTTCAAATGTACAGATTTTTTGTGCACTTTTTCAAATGTACACATTTCTGCAAGCAGTTTCTCCATTGAATACAGTGTCATTGTCCATATTTTCCAAATATACACATTTTTGGTAGATATTGGGTCAAATCCAACATAAGTCCTACTGAGAGCAGACCCATTGAAATGAATGGGACTGATGTTAGTCATTATTAACTTAAGTCTTATTAATTTCGATATGTCTACTCTAAGTAGGACTCATGTTGGATTTTACCGCTGTTTCAAATGTATGCTTTCTTTACACTTTTCTGGGGAATGATCTACATCACGAAATTTGGAAAAGTATGGATTTCAACATTCAGATTCAGGAAGTGCAAATTTGGTAAGTTTAAACTGAAATGCAAACCAAGCAAATTTCTCACCCATCTCTACTCCAAGGCGGCCTGAATTTCACTGCAATGTTTGCCCAAAGAACTTACACCACAGTCCTTGGAGTACAAGAAACTTACACATTTGGAGTGTGATGACTAGACAGCCCTGTGGGAGATAAACACACCATCCCATTAGAGGTAACTATCCTGTTTCAATGCAGGCAAGGGCCTTGGGCAATGTGCAGATAGTCCCAGGAGCAGCAGTGCAGAGAACAACCAGTTCAGTCCAAGGTCATACACAGGAATTCTGAGAAGGTTTTGCAGGCACAGGCGAGGTCAAAGCAGTCCAAAGGTCAGTTCACAAGCATCAGTTTTATCAAGTGTCAAGGCAGGCAGGGTCATGTCTGAAAGCATTGTAGAGATAGGTGTCTGAGGGTCTAAGAGCCTGTCAGATCTGGTGTCTTGGAATGCAATGCCAAGGTTAAGGCACTGTTGTTCGCGGCAGTGAGCTGGCGTTAGTTGGGCTGATTTATAACTGCACAGTAATCAGCACAGTTGGCTAATTAGGTCAGTTTGCTTGTTTTTAAGGGAAGCCCCACACTGTGGCTTCCTCTTGTTCTTTTGCTGCTAGCGTCTGATTTTGCACCATTCGGAGGGATGGATTATCTCAGGCTCTGCTTCCAGCATTTGGGAGAAATCAGGAACAGTTTGAAGGGGACCAGGTTGCTCCTGTAATGTTTCCAGGGGAGGACTGTCAGCCAAGGCCACCTGTTCCTTGCTGAGCTCCAGCTGGGGCCCGTTGCGATGGCTCTCCCCCTCCTCTTCTTCCTCAGGTGAATCCTACTCCAGGTAGGGCATGACAGTAACATCTGGGCATGTTGAAATGCACTGATGGCTAGCAGGGGATTTAAAGGGTATCTAGTTACCCTATGAATTTTTTTTATCTTTAAATCTTTATGAAATTCAAATGTTGAATGCAGTTAAGTGTTATAATATGAAAACATGCTGTTTTTAAATATACAGTTCTGGTCACCAGACCTAAAAAAGGATATTGTAGATTTGGTACGGGGAGTGCAGAAAAGGACAACTAAATTGATCAAGGAGCTGAAACAACTCACCTGTGGGGAAAGGTTACAACATCTGTGACTAATTAGCTTAGAGAAAAGGCAAATGAGGGGAGACATGACAGAGGTATACAAAATTATGCATGATATGGAGAACATGGATTTAGTTGCTGCCTCCTGAACTATGTTACGGACCTCCGTCCATAGTTCCTCAGGCACTCTGTCTATCAGGTCTAATCCCTGAAATCTATTCCTCACCTCCACTGTATATTCATAAGGGATATGATTTAGGTCATACCTGAATGGTTTAGTGGTTTTCCCTATGTTCTTCAATTTAAGCCGAAATTTTGCAATAAGAAGCTCATGATCTGAGCCACAGTCAGCTCCAGGACTTGTTTTTACTGACTGCATAGAGCTTCTCCATCTTTGGCTGCAAAGTACATAATCTAGGGATGGCGGAGAATTTCTCCCCGAAACTTCGGGGGGCCGAGCGCCAACGTGTTCGGCCCCCCGAACAAGTTTCGGTGAGAAATCCTCCGCACCCCCCCGCACCCCCCCCGGGATGGGACTTACCTTCCCTGAATGTCCCTCCCGGCGGCGGGTCCGGCTGGCGGTTCGTCCGGTGTTCGAGCGGGGCGGGAGCGGCAGCCGGTCTTTCGACCGGCTGCCGCCGCTGCCATTGCAATCAAAGAAAAAAAAAAAAAAGTCCCCTGATAGGCTACGTGACGATTCACATAGCCTATCACGGCTAGATTTGCAAAGTCAGCCATGATAGGCTACGTCAATCGTCACGTAGCCTATCCCGGGTGACTTAAAAAAAAAAAAAAAAGTGTGTACGGATAATGGTGGCCCCCATAGGGAGCCGCCATTCCCGTTCCTTATTTGGTGGCTGTCGTCTACGTAAATGTTTACGTAGACTACGGCGAAAATAAGGGCAACGCTATTTGCGTTGGCCTTATTTTCGCCGTAGTCTACGTAAACATTTACGTAGACTACAGCAACTAAATAAGGAACGCGAATGGCGGCTCCCTATGGGGGCCGCCATTCGCGTACGCTTTTTTTTTTTAAAGTCACCTGGGATAGGCTACGTGACGATTCACGTAGCCTATCACGGCTGACTTTCCAGATCTAGCCATGATAGGCTACGTGAATCGTCACGTAGCCTATCAGGGGACGTTTTTGTTTGTTTTTTAACTTTCGTGTTCGCGGCCGGGCGAGGCGGGAAGCCTCCTCCCCGGCCTGAATTTCGGCCGGGCGAGAAGGGAAGCCTCCCCCCCGGCCTGAATTTCGGCCGGGCGAGAAGGGAAGCCTCCCCCCCCTGGCCTGAACTTCGCGGGGGGAGCAGCGAAGCGCTCCCCCCCACCACGAACAAGCTGCGAGAAAAGGTAAGTGACTTTCGTCCACCCCTAACATAATCAATCTGATTTCGATATTGACCATCTGGAGATGTCCATGTGTAGAGTCACCTCTTGTGCTGTTGGAAAGGAGTGTTTGCTATGATCAGCGTGTTCTCTTGGCAAAACTCTCTTAGCCTTTGTCCTGCTTCATTTTGTACACCAAGGCCATGCTTGCCTGTTATCCTGGTGATTTCTTGACTTCCTACTTTAGCATTCCAATCCCCTATGATGAAAAGGACATCTTTTTTTGGTGTTAGTTCTAGAAGGTGTTGTAGGTCTTCATAGAACCGAACAACCTCAGCTTCTTCGGTTTCAGTGGTTGGGGCATAGACTTGAATTACTGTGATGTTGAATGGTTTGCCTTGGATTTGTACTGAGATCATTCTATAGTTTTTGAGATTGTACCCCAGTACTGTTTTTCCCACCCTTTTATTGACTATGAGTGCTACTTCATTTCTTCTTAGGCATTCTTGCCCACAGTAGTAGATCTAATGGTCACCTGAATTAAATTCGCCCATGTTTGTCCATTTTAGTTCGCTGATTCCCAAGATGTCAATGTTCAATCTTGCCATCTCATGTTTGACCATCTCCAGCTTATCTTGATTCATTGATCTTACATTCCAGGTATTATTACACATAAGAAAGAGACTGCATCTTCTCTTCATTCCTTCACTGCTGCCTACCTTTTTTTCTTTTCTTTTTTTTTCATTCTTCAACCTTCATTCTCACTGTTACTGATTATAAATGGGCCCTATCAATTGATAAATTAAAATGTAGTTTGATGCCTGAGAGTATTGCCAGACAGGGGGCTTTTATCAGTAACAATAAAAAGGTATTGTGTAGCTATTCCATATTTTCTTCCTAAATGGCACTTTTTGCTGGTAAAAAAAAAAAAAAAAAAGTTGCCAAAGTAGAAAAAGATGGGAGGGCTATAAATTGAAGATGACATCTGGAGCCCTGTAAAATTATGTGAAAGTGTCAATGTTATTGCACAATAAAAGCCTTGTCTGGAAGCACCCTTAGTTAAAATATGTGGCTTGGGGCAGTTGCAAGTAGCAGCTGTCATTTGGACGTACAGGACAGTCATGGCTGTGGGGAGATTAGCAAGAAATAATGGGAGGAAATGACAACTAGGGCTGTACAAATGCCTACATAGGTTGTGGTAGAAGCCCACCCATGCTAAAATGTGCTTCTGTCATGGCAAACAATGTATATATAGTATTTCTGCCAGGAGTGGGTGGGATTACATTAGCAGCTGATCTCAGCTGGAGTACCTCCTTGATCTATGTCACACATACCTACATATTTAATGTCTAATGCTAGTGCGGTTTCAAGTATATTCCATTCCGAGTGTGGCTTGTTTCTCCCTGTGTGCCATCCCCCTTAGGGGGGAAAAAACTATACAGGGAACTATTGAACATCCTGATGAATGCTGAAAGACCTGAAGCATTGCAATTAAGCTAGAAAACTTGGCACTGCTACTGCTGATTATTTCTTTTCCCTTTTTAAAAATCATACTATTCCACCAATAAAAACTGGAAGGCATGATCTTTCCAGCAACCAAAAGAAATAAATTAATTAGTGGGACTGCCAATTAATTTGCAGCCCATTTATCAGAAAGGTCTAATGACCCTTACACCAGTCTATCCGTCATTGTGCAACCTGTTTTACCACCCCTGTTCCCTACATCTGCTCATTGTTGTTCAGCAGATTTTTGAGAGGGTACAAAATGAGCAGCCAGCAGTCAGTTCTCCACAGTGAGCAGAGGCTCTGGGGCAAAGGGTTGGCAGAGACCTCATCCAGCTGAGTGCCAGCCTTGCTTTAGTACTTTTGGCCTGTTTACATGATAGTAACAGATGGGTTCTTATTCTCCAATGTTTTGCAACTTACAAGAATAAAATATTGCCTGCTTGTCATTTCATTTTTCATGTTGAACAAAGGTGTACTCCATGGCTGGAAAATGAACACAGGAAAATAAGAGAGTCAGAGAATGGCCCCTGGAAAGATTATGGAACCATCAAGCCTTTTTGCCCCCGTAATCTAATAAGATTATGTGATAAAAATTGTAGGGATGTATGGATTGTGTAAAATCCATTCTGTCTCTGTTCGGCAGATTGTCAGGCACCTTTCATTCCATCATCCACTCATCAATGGAATCAGATTTTTTAAAAGTTTCTGAATTTGTGCAAATTAGCAGTTGGACAAATTCATACTTGCACAAATTTGTGCTTGCAAAAATGTTCAAATTCCCCCCCCAATGCACAAATCCCTCCCCCCAATGTGCATTTTCATGCTTTAGCCATTTTATGTAGGAAACGTACATTTTTGTCTGGATGGTTTTTTTATGTATTTTTCTATTATTAAATTTGCGCAAAATTCCAGAAAGTTAGAAAAATGGTCCATAAGTCTGCGGAATCTGTGCAACTCAGGAAAAGTTAGTCTGATGTGGAATCCATGGTTTCTGGATCCAAACTCATTTTATTCCATTACAAATTTCTCTGACATCCTACAAAATTGTTCCTAAATGACAGTGTAATAGAAAGTCCTGATCTACTTTCACATTAAGGCTCCAAGCACTTTCATTGGTATTGTAAGGAAGAAGCTGACAATCTTTCTTATTTAAAAGTAAATTTAGGTAGTTATATTTAGTGATATATGAACCCCTCACTTTCCAGTCCTGGGGGGGGGGTCATAGAGGGACCCACCGTGCCGCACAGGGGCCCTCAAAATCCTCGGGATCTGATCCACATCCAGGGCAGTTCGTAGAGCAGCTCTCCGGCTCCCTATACAAGGCGATACACTAATGGCAGCTTCCATTAGCTTATCGCTGGGACAAATACAGATGGAAATGGTGTATTGTACACCACTTGTGGCTGTAAAGCCCTGACTTTGACCTAATTGCAGATGTTCACCAAAATCATGAAATATAGTGCCAGGATAGACAATGAGATGCTAGAATCACAAGTACAGATATCTGGTAAGCTCCAGCACTAATTATAAACCCAGTATACACCCAACAGTACATATTTAGTAGGCACAGCAATCTTTACACATGCAATGAAAAAACAGGTATTGTTGGAGAATATGGTGTATAGAGTATATGATTACATCGTTGCAGCTCACTCTAGTGTGGAACTTGATGTCTGCTTGCACTGCACCATTAAATAAAATGAAGCTGCTTAAACAGAAACTATAGCAAGTTTGTAAGTAGGCCAGAGTATAATTAATCTGTGATGGCATTTAGCCAGGTTGTTGCAATTACTGTTACACCACGATTCTTATGCCTTTTAATAATCACTGTACTGTAGTTATTCCTTACCAGTCATCCTTCCCTAAATAATGTTATTAAGCATTTACACAATGCTTGAGCTTTCAGGGAAAACACAGGTGCATCCCATTATTCACACTATACAAATGAGCCAAGGCTACGAGAAGCAGTATTATTTCCTTGAATAAATGCCACACGTCAGTAGGATCAGAAGGGCAACATTCTCTAGGGTAGTCTCACTGAAATCAAGATATTGCATCTCAGTGTTCTTTTATCTGATACTATAACTGTTTCTTCAGATCTTACCTTTGAGTAACAAGAGCTTGTTAAAACAGTTCAGCATAGTGTAGGGTGGCCAGGTGTCCTTTACAGAGGATAGCTCTCTGTTTTGAAGAGTTGCAGAGGACAGTCCTCTATTTGAAGGTGTCCTCTATTTGAAGTGGTGTGATCAGCCCAAGCCTGGTTCAAAGTCAAAGACCCATCAGGAGGGAGGCCAGAAACCTTGACATTGTCCATCAGCAGTTAGCATCTGGACAACAGACTGAGGAGGCACACAGGTCACCTAGTCAGGCTTCTCCACTATGGTGAGATGTATGGTGGTTCAGCATGGACCTATGGACTGACTGGAGTCCACTCAGAGAAGAGCCTCCAGTGTGGTGACCCCCTTTCTATGGAACTCCCTGCCTCTGGAGGTCAGGCAGCACCAGCACTGTGTGGTTTCCAGCACCTCCTGAAAACATCTTTATTCCAGGAATCCTTCCTTGACTGACCTGCCAAAGTTTTTATTGGTAGTCTGTTTTTTAAAATAGCAATTCTTACTATGGTGTTCTATTTCTTTTATGTTTTTATCATTTTATATGTTATTGTTCACCACTCCAGAATTTGTTTAGATGTGAAGCAGTATATAAATGTGGTAAACAAACAAACAAACAAACAAATAAATAAATATTGTATTTCTGTAAAATTTTCAGCTATACATATACATTTACATGTGCAAATTGGTGCTCTCTGTTTTGGTAGTGTGTAAGTGGCCCTTTTGGTATAATGCCGAAGTTAAACATTATAATGCCAAAGTTAAACATTAACCACTACAAAATGGTCATGCACAATGGCATTATGGGGCTGGTTTTTTTACGAATGCCCCTCAGATAGTGATACTAGCATTTCTCACATCAGATGAATATAGGGGTGCATGAAAGTCACTTACCTGGTCTCGCAGCTTTTCGCAATGGGGGGGAGGCGCTTCGCTGCTCTCCCCGCGAAGTTCAGGCTGGGGGGGAGGCTTCCCGCCTCGCCCAGCCGAAATTCAGGCCGGGGAGGAGGCGCCTCGCCTCGCCCGGCCGCGAAATAAAAAGTTTTTTAAAAAATGCCCCCGTGATAGGCTACGTGACGATTAACGTAGCCTATCATGGCTAGATCTGCAAAGTCAACCGTGATAGGCTACGTAAATCATCACGTAGCCTATCATGGGTGACTTTAAAAAAAAAAAAGCGCGTACGCAAATGGCGGCCCCCATAGGGAGCCGCCATTCGCGTTCTTTATTTGGTCGCTGTAGTCTACGTAAATCTTTACGTAGACTACGGCAAAAATAAGGGCAATGCAAATAGCGTTGCCCTTATTATCGCCGTAGTCTACGTAATCTTTACGTAGACTACAGCAACCAAATAAGGAACGTGAATGGCGGCTCCCTATGGGGGCCGCCATTAGCTGTATGCGCTTTTTTTTTTAAAGTCACCCGTGATAGGCTACGTGATGATTTACGTAGCCTATCCCGGCTGACTTTGCAAATCTAGCCATGATAGGCTACATTAATCGTCACGTAGCCTATCATGGGGGCGTTTTTTTTTCTTTTATTGGAATGGCGGCGGCGGCAGCCGGTCGAAAGACCGGCTGCCGCTCCCGCCCCTGACGAAGACCCGACGAACCGCCGGCCGGACCCTCCGCCAGGAGGGACATTCGGGAAAGGTAAGTCCCATCCCAGGGGGGGGCCGGGGGCGGGGGGGGGCGGAGAATTTCTCCCCAAAACTTCTTTGGGGGGCCGAACACGTTGGTGCTTGCCCCCCGAAGTTTCGGGGAGAAATCCTCCGCCATCCCTAGATGAATACCGTGAAAAACTGTCTATTTTATATTTCTTACTCTGGCAGTGCTGTGCAGTTGCTGCCAATAATGTAGGAATGTGGACCCACTCCACATGGTAAGCCATTTGTTTGAAGTGGCTAACCATGCCAGCAAAAAGGAGGGAAATTTACTCTCATGGTTAAAATTGGTCTCGGGGGGGCCAGTTATTTAAAAATGTTTGTGTGGAGA
>JANEZZ010000268.1:0-20000 GCA_026122225.1 Heloderma charlesbogerti | reverse complement strand
AAGCGCATACAGCTAATGGCGGCCCCCATAGGGAGCCGCCATTCACGTTCCTTATTTGGTTGCTGTAGTCTACGTAAAGATTACGTAGACTACGGCGATAATAAGGGCAACGCTATTTGCATTGCCCTTATTTTTGCCGTAGTCTACGTAAAGATTTACGTAGACTACAGCGACCAAATAAAGAACGCGAATGGCGGCTCCCTATGGGGGCCGCCATTTGCGTACGCGCTTTTTTTTTTTTAAAGTCACCCATGATAGGCTACGTGATGATTTACGTAGCCTATCACGGTTGACTTTGCAGATCTAGCCATGATAGGCTACGTTAATCGTCACGTAGCCTATCACGGGGGCATTTTTTAAAAAACTTTTTATTTCGCGGCCGGGCGAGGCGAGGCGCCTCCTCCCCGGCCTGAATTTCGGCTGGGCGAGGCGGGAAGCCTCCCCCCCAGCCTGAACTTCGCGGGGAGAGCAGCGAAGCGCCTCCCCCCCATTGCGAAAAGCTGCGAGACCAGGTAAGTGACTTTCATGCACCCCTATATTCATCTGATGTGAGAAATGCTAGTATCACTATCTGAGGGGCATTCGTAAAAAAACCAGCCCCATAATGCCATTGTGCATGACCATTTTGTAGTGGTTAATGTTTAACTTTGGCATTATAATGTTTAACTTCGGCATTATACCAAAAGGGCCACTTACACACTACCAAAACAGAGAGCACCAATTTGCACATGTAAATGTATATGTATAGCTGAAAATTTTACAGAAATACAATATTTATTTATTTGTTTGTTTGTTTGTTTGTTTACCACATTTATATACTGCTTCACATCTAAACAAATTCTGGAGTGGTGAACAATAACATATAAAATGATAAAAACATAAAAGAAATAGAACACCATAGTAAGAATTGCTATTTTAAAAAACAGACTACCAATAAAAACTTTGGCAGGTCAGTCAAGGAAGGATTCCTGGAATAAAGATGTTTTCAGGAGGTGCTGGAAACCACACAGTGCTGGTGCTGCCTGACCTCCAGAGGCAGGGAGTTCCATAGAAAGGGGGTCACCACACTGGAGGCTCTTCTCTGAGTGGACTCCAGTCAGTCCATAGGTCCATGCTGAACCACCATACATCTCACCATAGTGGAGAAGCCTGACTAGGTGACCTGTGTGCCTCCTCAGTCTGTTGTCCAGATGCTAACTGCTGATGGACAATGTCAAGGTTTCTGGCCTCCCTCCTGATGGGTCTTTGACTTTGAACCAGGCTTGGGCTGATCACACCACTTCAAATAGAGGACACCTTCAAATAGAGGACTGTCCTCTGCAACTCTTCAAAACAGAGAGCTATCCTCTGTAAAGGACACCTGGCCACCCTACACTATGCTGAACTGTTTTAACAAGCTCTTGTTACTCAAAGGTAAGATCTGAAGAAACAGTTATAGTATCAGATAAAAGAACACTGAGATGCAATATCTTGATTTCAGTGAGACTACCCTAGAGAATGTTGCCCTTCTGATCCTACTGACGTGTGGCATTTATTCAAGGAAATAATACTGCTTCTCGTAGCCTTGGCTCATTTGTATAGTGTGAATAATGGGATGCACCTGTGTTTTCCCTGAAAGCTCAAGCATTGTGTAAATGCTTAATAACATTATTTAGGGAAGGATGACTGGTAAGGAATAACTACAGTACAGTGATTATTAAAAGGCATAAGAATCGTGGTGTAACAGTAATTGCAACAACCTGGCTAAATGCCATCACAGATTAATTATACTCTGGCCTACTTACAAACTTGCTATAGTTTCTGTTTAAGCAGCTTCATTTTATTTAATGGTGCAGTGCAAGCAGACATCAAGTTCCACACTAGAGTGAGCTGCAACGATGTAATCATATACTCTATACACCATATTCTCCAACAATACCTGTTTTTTCATTGCATGTGTAAAGATTGCTGTGCCTACTAAATATGTACTGTTGGGTGTATACTGGGTTTATAATTAGTGCTGGAGCTTACCAGATATCTGTACTTGTGATTCTAGCATCTCATTGTCTATCCTGGCACTATATTTCATGATTTTGGTGAACATCTGCAATTAGGTCAAAGTCAGGGCTTTACAGCCACAAGTGGTGTACAATACACCATTTCCATCTGTATTTGTCCCAGCGATAAGCTAATGGAAGCTGCCATTAGTGTATCGCCTTGTATAGGGAGCCGGAGAGCTGCTCTACGAACTGCCCTGGATGTGGATCAGATCCCGAGGATTTTGAGGGCCCCTGTGCGGCACGGTGGGTCCCTCTATGACCCCCCCCCCAGGACTGGAAAGTGAGGGGTTCATATATCACTAAATATAACTACCTAAATTTACTTTTAAATAAGAAAGATTGTCAGCTTCTTCCTTACAATACCAATGAAAGTGCTTGGAGCCTTAATGTGAAAGTAGATCAGGACTTTCTATTACACTGTCATTTAGGAACAATTTTGTAGGATGTCAGAGAAATTTGTAATGGAATAAAATGAGTTTGGATCCAGAAACCATGGATTCCACATCAGACTAACTTTTCCTGAGTTGCACAGATTCCGCAGACTTATGGACCATTTTTCTAACTTTCTGGAATTTTGCGCAAATTTAATAATAGAAAAATACATAAAAAAACCATCCAGACAAAAATGTACGTTTCCTACATAAAATGGCTAAAGCATGAAAATGCACATTGGGGGGAGGGATTTGTGCATTGGGGGGGGAATTTGAACATTTTTGCAAGCACAAATTTGTGCAAGTATGAATTTGTCCAACTGCTAATTTGCACAAATTCAGAAACTTTTAAAAAATCTGATTCCATTGATGAGTGGATGATGGAATGAAAGGTGCCTGACAATCTGCCGAACAGAGACAGAATGGATTTTACACAATCCATACATCCCTACAATTTTTATCACATAATCTTATTAGATTACGGGGGCAAAAAGGCTTGATGGTTCCATAATCTTTCCAGGGGCCATTCTCTGACTCTCTTATTTTCCTGTGTTCATTTTCCAGCCATGGAGTACACCTTTGTTCAACATGAAAAATGAAATGACAAGCAGGCAATATTTTATTCTTGTAAGTTGCAAAACATTGGAGAATAAGAACCCATCTGTTACTATCATGTAAACAGGCCAAAAGTACTAAAGCAAGGCTGGCACTCAGCTGGATGAGGTCTCTGCCAACCCTTTGCCCCAGAGCCTCTGCTCACTGTGGAGAACTGACTGCTGGCTGCTCATTTTGTACCCTCTCAAAAATCTGCTGAACAACAATGAGCAGATGTAGGGAACAGGGGTGGTAAAACAGGTTGCACAATGACGGATAGACTGGTGTAAGGGTCATTAGACCTTTCTGATAAATGGGCTGCAAATTAATTGGCAGTCCCACTAATTAATTTATTTCTTTTGGTTGCTGGAAAGATCATGCCTTCCAGTTTTTATTGGTGGAATAGTATGATTTTTAAAAAGGGAAAAGAAATAATCAGCAGTAGCAGTGCCAAGTTTTCTAGCTTAATTGCAATGCTTCAGGTCTTTCAGCATTCATCAGGATGTTCAATAGTTCCCTGTATAGTTTTTTCCCCCCTAAGGGGGATGGCACACAGGGAGAAACAAGCCACACTCGGAATGGAATATACTTGAAACCGCACTAGCATTAGACATTAAATATGTAGGTATGTGTGACATAGATCAAGGAGGTACTCCAGCTGAGATCAGCTGCTAATGTAATCCCACCCACTCCTGGCAGAAATACTATATATACATTGTTTGCCATGACAGAAGCACATTTTAGCATGGGTGGGCTTCTACCACAACCTATGTAGGCATTTGTACAGCCCTAGTTGTCATTTCCTCCCATTATTTCTTGCTAATCTCCCCACAGCCATGACTGTCCTGTACGTCCAAATGACAGCTGCTACTTGCAACTGCCCCAAGCCACATATTTTAACTAAGGGTGCTTCCAGACAAGGCTTTTATTGTGCAATAACATTGACACTTTCACATAATTTTACAGGGCTCCAGATGTCATCTTCAATTTATAGCCCTCCCATCTTTTTCTACTTTGGCAACTTTTTTTTTTTTTTTTTTACCAGCAAAAAGTGCCATTTAGGAAGAAAATATGGAATAGCTACACAATACCTTTTTATTGTTACTGATAAAAGCCCCCTGTCTGGCAATACTCTCAGGCATCAAACTACATTTTAATTTATCAATTGATAGGGCCCATTTATAATCAGTAACAGTGAGAATGAAGGTTGAAGAATGAAAAAAAAAGAAAAGAAAAAAAGGTAGGCAGCAGTGAAGGAATGAAGAGAAGATGCAGTCTCTTTCTTATGTGTAATAATACCTGGAATGTAAGATCAATGAATCAAGATAAGCTGGAGATGGTCAAACATGAGATGGCAAGATTGAACATTGACATCTTGGGAATCAGCGAACTAAAATGGACAAACATGGGCGAATTTAATTCAGGTGACCATTAGATCTACTACTGTGGGCAAGAATGCCTAAGAAGAAATGAAGTAGCACTCATAGTCAATAAAAGGGTGGGAAAAACAGTACTGGGGTACAATCTCAAAAACTATAGAATGATCTCAGTACAAATCCAAGGCAAACCATTCAACATCACAGTAATTCAAGTCTATGCCCCAACCACTGAAACCGAAGAAGCTGAGGTTGTTCGGTTCTATGAAGACCTACAACACCTTCTAGAACTAACACCAAAAAAAGATGTCCTTTTCATCATAGGGGATTGGAATGCTAAAGTAGGAAGTCAAGAAATCACCAGGATAACAGGCAAGCATGGCCTTGGTGTACAAAATGAAGCAGGACAAAGGCTAAGAGAGTTTTGCCAAGAGAACACGCTGATCATAGCAAACACTCCTTTCCAACAGCACAAGAGGTGACTCTACACATGGACATCTCCAGATGGTCAATATCGAAATCAGATTGATTATGTTAGGGGTGGACGAAAGTCACTTACCTTTTCTCGCAGCTTGTTCGTGGTGGGGGGGAGCGCTTCGCTGCTCCCCCCGCGAAGTTCAGGCCAGGGGGGGGAGGCTTCCCTTCTCGCCCGGCCGAAATTCAGGCCGGGGGGGAGGCTTCCCTTCTCGCCCGGCCGAAATTCAGGCCGGGGAGGAGGCTTCCCGCCTCGCCCGGCCGCGAACACGAAAGTTAAAAAACAAACAAAAACGTCCCCTGATAGGCTACGTGACGATTCACGTAGCCTATCATGGCTAGATCTGGAAAGTCAGCCGTGATAGGCTACGTGAATCGTCACGTAGCCTATCCCAGGTGACTTTAAAAAAAAAAAGCGTACGCGAATGGCGGCCCCCATAGGGAGCCGCCATTCGCGTTCCTTATTTAGTTGCTGTAGTCTACGTAAATGTTTACGTAGACTACGGCGAAAATAAGGCCAACGCAAATAGCGTTGCCCTTATTTTCGCCGTAGTCTACGTAAACATTTACGTAGACGACAGCCACCAAATAAGGAACGGGAATGGCGGCTCCCTATGGGGGCCACCATTATCCGTACACACTTTTTTTTTTTTTTTTAAGTCACCCGGGATAGGCTACGTGACGATTGACGTAGCCTATCATGGCTGACTTTGCAAATCTAGCCGTGATAGGCTATGTGAATCGTCACGTAGCCTATCAGGGGACTTTTTTTTTTTTTTCTTTGATTGCAATGGCAGCGGCGGCAGCCGGTCGAAAGACCGGCTGCCGCTCCCGCCCCGCTCGAACACCGGACGAACCGCCAGCCGGACCCGCCGCCGGGAGGGACATTCAGGGAAGGTAAGTCCCATCCCGGGGGGGGTGCGGGGGGGTGCGGAGGATTTCTCACCGAAACTTGTTCGGGGGGCCGAACACGTTGGCGCTCGGCCCCCCGAAGTTTCGGGGAGAAATTCTCCGCCATCCCTAGATTATGTACTTTGCAGCCAAAGATGGAGAAGCTCTATGCAGTCAGTAAAAACAAGTCCTGGAGCTGACTGTGGCTCAGATCATGAGCTTCTTATTGCAAAATTTCGGCTTAAATTGAAGAACATAGGGAAAACCACTAAACCATTCAGGTATGACCTAAATCATATCCCTTATGAATATACAGTGGAGGTGAGGAATAGATTTCAGGGATTAGACCTGATAGACAGAGTGCCTGAGGAACTATGGACGGAGGTCCGTAACATAGTTCAGGAGGCAGCAACTAAATCCATGTTCTCCATATCATGCATAATTTTGTATACCTCTGTCATGTCTCCCCTCATTTGCCTTTTCTCTAAGCTAATTAGTCACAGATGTTGTAACCTTTCCCCACAGGTGAGTTGTTTCAGCTCCTTGATCAATTTAGTTGTCCTTTTCTGCACTCCCCGTACCAAATCTACAATATCCTTTTTTAGGTCTGGTGACCAGAACTGTATATTTAAAAACAGCATGTTTTCATATTATAACACTTAACTGCATTCAACATTTGAATTTCATAAAGATTTAAAGATAAAAAAAATTCATAGGGTAACTAGATACCCTTTAAATCCCCTGCTAGCCATCAGTGCATTTCAACATGCCCAGATGTTACTGTCATGCCCTACCTGGAGTAGGATTCACCTGAGGAAGAAGAGGAGGGGGAGAGCCATCGCAACGGGCCCCAGCTGGAGCTCAGCAAGGAACAGGTGGCCTTGGCTGACAGTCCTCCCCTGGAAACATTACAGGAGCAACCTGGTCCCCTTCAAACTGTTCCTGATTTCTCCCAAATGCTGGAAGCAGAGCCTGAGATAATCCATCCCTCCGAATGGTGCAAAATCAGACGCTAGCAGCAAAAGAACAAGAGGAAGCCACAGTGTGGGGCTTCCCTTAAAAACAAGCAAACTGACCTAATTAGCCAACTGTGCTGATTACTGTGCAGTTATAAATCAGCCCAACTAACGCCAGCTCACTGCCGCGAACAACAGTGCCTTAACCTTGGCATTGCATTCCAAGACACCAGATCTGACAGGCTCTTAGACCCTCAGACACCTATCTCTACAATGCTTTCAGACATGACCCTGCCTGCCTTGACACTTGATAAAACTGATGCTTGTGAACTGACCTTTGGACTGCTTTGACCTCGCCTGTGCCTGCAAAACCTTCTCAGAATTCCTGTGTATGACCTTGGACTGAACTGGTTGTTCTCTGCACTGCTGCTCCTGGGACTATCTGCACATTGCCCAAGGCCCTTGCCTGCATTGAAACAGGATAGTTACCTCTAATGGGATGGTGTGTTTATCTCCCACAGGGCTGTCTAGTCATCACACTCCAAATGTGTAAGTTTCTTGTACTCCAAGGACTGTGGTGTAAGTTCTTTGGGCAAACATTGCAGTGAAATTCAGGCCGCCTTGGAGTAGAGATGGGTGAGAAATTTGCTTGGTTTGCATTTCAGTTTAAACTTACCAAATTTGCACTTCCTGAATCTGAATGTTGAAATCCATACTTTTCCAAATTTCGTGATGTAGATCATTCCCCAGAAAAGTGTAAAGAAAGCATACATTTGAAACAGCGGTAAAATCCAACATGAGTCCTACTTAGAGTAGACATATCGAAATTAATAAGACTTAAGTTAATAATGACTAACATCAGTCCCATTCATTTCAATGGGTCTGCTCTCAGTAGGACTTATGTTGGATTTGACCCAATATCTACCAAAAATGTGTATATTTGGAAAATATGGACAATGACACTGTATTCAATGGAGAAACTGCTTGCAGAAATGTGTACATTTGAAAAAGTGCACAAAAAATCTGTACATTTGAACAATGCATACATTTTTTTATTTTGAAAATTTAATACATTTTTAAAAATGTGCACTAAAGTCATAGAATCATAGAATAGTATGGTTGGAAGGTGCCTATAAGACCATTGAGTCCAACCCCCTGCTCAGTGCAGGAATCTAAGTCACAGCATCCCTGACAGATGGCTGTCCAGCCTTATCTTGAATGCCTCCAGTGTGGGAGAGCACCCCACCTCCCTAGGTCATTGGTTCCATTGTCATATTTCTCTAATGGTCAGGAAGTCTTCCCTGGTGTACAGCTGGAATCTGGCTTCCTGTAACTTGAGCCCATTATTCCATGTCCTGCACTTTGGGATGATCAAGAAGAGATCCTGACCTTCTTCTCTGTGACAGCCTTTCAAGTACTTGACGAGAACTATCATATCTCCTTTCAGTCTTCTCTTTTCAAGGCTAAACATGACCAGTTCTTTCAGTCTCTCCTCATAGGGCTTTGTTTCCAGTCCCCTGATCATCTTTGTTGCCCTCCTCTGAACCCTCTTCAGTTTGTCTGCATCCTTCTTAAAGTGTGGTGCCCAGAAATGGACACAGTACTCAAGATGAGGCCTAACCCGTGCTGAGTAGAGGGGAACTAGTACTTCCTGGGATTTGGAAGCTATACTTCTATTAATGAAGCCCCAAATAGCATTTGCCTTTTTTTGCAGCCACATCACATTGTTAGCTCATATTCAGCTTGTGATCTACAACAATTCCAAGACCCATCTCACTTGTAGTATTGTTGAGCCAACTATCCCCCATCCTGTAACTGTGCATTTGGTTTCCTTGTCCTAGGTGCAGAACTTGGCATTTATCCCTCTTAAATTCCATTCTGTTGTTTCTGCCCAGTGCTCCAGCCTATCAAGATCACTTTGAATTTTGTTTCTGTCTTCCAAGGTATTAGCTTGGAAGGCAGAAAGTAGTATACATTTTCTTGCAAGCCCCCCTCCCTGAGCAATCCATTGTGGAAACAGGACAGAATGAATTTAGCTGTGGAAAAATGAGAACTTGAGCAAAAAATTGAGCTTGACTGATTTGCCCATCTCTAGCTAGGAGAGGACATACACAATATTTTGTGAAACTGCCACTAATGCATAACCTTTATCCTGTTTTGCAGCAGTAGCAGTTCTCTTCCAGGTGGATGGCAACTGCCATTCCACCCCTCCCTGAATCCCCCCTCAGAAGAACATTATGTGATGATGTAGTGTCATTCTGGGGGATGATTCTGGGAGAAAAATAGCAGCCAGTAATCAGCAGCCACTGGGGGATATTGTCAAAATCCCTCCCTTTTTTGTTGCCTATGCAGAAAAATTGGAGGACCTTTTCATTTCAAGTAGGCTGCACATTCAGACCACAGCCACTTGACATCACTATGGGAAATATGTATAGACCTCCCATTCCAGATAATGACTGGGTGCTTAGAACAAGTTATGTGTTGGCAAGGGCCAGTGCTGGACAGGCAGCCAAAGGGCATCAATAAGCCCTACTGGCATTCTCTCAGCTGCATGAATGGGAAGAGATTAATCACAACAGAAGTTTGCAACATTCCTCAACTTTCACACACACAAAAAGTCACAAAAATTTCTGAAGCTTTAATTTTGATTGATGATATCTACTTAAGTCACTGTAGAAGTTTGAACAAAAGTATGTTTTTATGCAAAGCCTTGATTACTCATCCCCTATGTGGTAATGTATTACATTTGCTCCCTGTGGAAATACATAGTAATTTCTTCTTTATGGTCCCTGTGCATCACACATATGGGCTCTGCAGAGCCTCGATTCAGGAAACTTCTATAGCTGAGGAGTTTGGGCAGGAACCCTTCCCCCACCATCCCAATGTGGATGTCCGTATTGGGTTGCTGCTTATTCCCTTAGTTCTCTTTCAACCACCATTGTGATAGCCTCATGGGGGAATTTTTCCTGCATTCAGTTCATTCTGAAAGCATTTTCAAAGCTGAGGTTTTTATTTTCTCTTCTTTCTGTCAAACTATTCTATCTTTATTCTTCTGTCTTATTTTTATTTATATTTGTTTTTTCTTGACCTTGTGATTTCCCTTACAGAAGTATGGCCCTTAAGGTGCCATTTTGAAAGTGGGTCTGTTGTGGGGGCAAGTTACCACTGACCTTTTGCCTCTTTTGTTTTGGAGAAGGCCACATTGTTGAGGCTTATCCTCATTTGTCAAGCCTTTCCGAAGCAGGCGAGGTGAAATTGTTCTGATGAGTTAAAAGCTGGAAGTTAGAGTTGGATGCAACGGAGGAGCCAGACTTCTCAGGGAGTTTGCCTGCCCACAGGAGCCTGCTTCAGTGTTGGGAATATCTTCCCCCCAAACCTGTATTCCTCTGGATAAACAAGATCCCCCCATTCCAGGTCAATCTTTGACATTTTCACTGGCTTAGAAGCTTCTGGAACTTCTGTAAACCACTGAGAGAGTTTTGGCTATGGGGTGGTATAGAAATGTAATAAAATTAATTAATTTAATAAAATAAATAAGAAGCTAACCGAAAAGGCTAGAGCTTCAAAGCAGGCAGGTCTGTCTTCTTCAGAACCAAAAAAGAAGAAAAGGTCTCCTTAAAAGTAGGATGACTTTACACAGGATCATGTGCATCCTTTGGTTCCCACCATTCTCCCCTATCCTGCCCTGGCATCTCTGAGCAATCTCCTGTATCAGCTATGCTGGCCAGCACACCAGCTCGGGATCGAGCAACTCCCTCACTTTGTAACACTGTCCCGAATTCAGATCCCGCATCTCAGGATTGATGGCGACTGCCAGTACCATTGCTCCACCAATGCCATGGGATCAATCACAGTCACCTGTACTGACAAGTATACCTGCTGCTCCACCATTATTCTCACCACTTCCAATGGTGAATCCACTTCCTGTAACAGACCCCATTCCAATCACATCTACATCAGAGGGTGAGATTAAGGACCCATCCCCACCAAATCCACTCACTTTGCCACCTCCTCCGTACCACCTGTAATGGTACGGAATGCTCTGACACTAACGTCTATGAGCCCCAGATTCACTCTACTTGGCTACTTCTTTTGACAGAGGTCATCCTCCAAATTTTTCTGAGCATAATCATGATAGAGACCAGTCCAGATCTCCTTTCTCTGATTGGGAGAGATGTCCGATTTGGGATCCGCGATATAGGATACCCCATGATTGGGATGAAGGCCATGATGATCCATATGGTCCTTACTATCACACTTACCATCATGATCCTGTCTACTGGGGAGTGAGTTGGTACCGAGGGCACCTATTGGCTATGGTATCGAAACCAACAGATCAAGATGCTGCTTTCCGATCTCCTCCTCCGGTCCCAGTCCTCATTCCACAGCAGCAGCAAGCAACTTAATTGCAGACTGCCCCACCTTATGATCAGCTGCCAGTCACTCTACAGCCATTGCTACAAGATCATACCAGTGAGAGGTTGTCACTCCTCTCCAAGGAAGGCAATAAACAAGTGCTGCCACAGGCACTGCCCAGAGAGTCTCCACTATCCGGTATGGAAGGCCATCCATCTGACACCACATCTCAGTCTCTCCACCTTATGTCAATTTCTTCACCTGATGCTGTTGTCAAATGACACAATCTCACCATCAGAGGACTTTTGACTATTTTCTAATCAGGTACTCAGGATGGCACAGTCTTTTTGGAAACCCAGCTGGTGACTTCTCCTGTGCAGGATCCAGTTTTCGATGTGGTGAATGCAGAGCTATCCCAGCCTGTGCCCATTCCTCTCCTCCCTGTATTGAAAGAGATTATTAAACAGTCCTAGAAGACTCCCTCAACTATGCCACCAATGTCTAAATGTTTAGAAGGGATGTATCACTTACAAGAGGCCAATGCTGAATACCTATTTAAACATCCTCCTCCAGAACTCAAGGCTGCATTGGGGAAGTCTCAAAGGGCAGATTCTTCTCCGATTGATAAGGAAGGCAGACACTCTGATTTACTTGGGAGGAGATTATATTCTTCTGCAGTGATGGGCCTAAAGATCTCAAATTATCAGGCAGCTATGTCTGGATCAGCTGCTTCTGTGGGATAAAGTTGGCCACCCCTTTGAGCATCTTCCAGATGACAAGAAGGAGTTAGGCTACCTCTTCCAATCCTAGGTGATGACTGATGACATTGCTGAGACAACAAATATGTCTCACCATCAAGTCAATTGCAACTTAAAAGTTCTGTTCAGTTTCATTGTCCTGTGTTGCCTGGTTGAGGTTGCCTGGCCTTCCACAGGAAACTAGAGCCCACATCGAAGATCTACCCTTTGATGGTCAGGTTTTATTTAATGCAAAAATGGATGATGTGCTAGATTCAGTCCAAAAGGCCCATACCATAGCCTTTTGGCTATTGGGCAGTATAGAAATGAAATACATACATACATACATACATACATACATACATACATACATACCACGGCACATTGCATGGGTTTCATGCCACAGCAGATTATTGGTTCCAATCATCCACTGCCAGATATCAAGCCCAGCAACCAGTCTGTCACAACAACACTTTCAGCCAGCAGCATCGGGAAAGCCTTTCTCAACTTCGAGGTTTTGTAACAGTCATTGCAAAACTGACAGCAGAAATAAGTGGCACCTTTGACTCGCACCCCCTTCTTCTTTATCCTCCTGCTCAGCTCCCCATCTCCGGAGCCCTTCTGTCCTCTTATCAACTGGCATGGTGCAACATCACATCAGACACATGGGTCCTGTTCATCATCCACAGCAGCTACAAGATCACGTTCTATGCCCTCCCTCCTGGAGGGAGGGCTCTGACAGATCCTGGACCTATGGGAGTTGGAATTTCTACATTTCTCTGAGGAAGTTCTACATGATCTCGCTAGCATCTATACTCCCTCTTTTCTTCAGAGGAGATTGGTTTGCCTTTATCAACCTCGAGGACACTTACTTCCACATCGCCATAGAGAAATCATACCAACATTATCTCTGCTTTGTCATCAGTACCAACACCTACCAATTTCAGGTATTACCCTTTGGTCTCGCCACCGCCTCAAGGGTATTCACCAAGTGCATGGCTGTAGTCTGTTCCCACTTCTGACTGCAGGGCACTGAGATATACCTATACATAGACAATCAGCTGTGGGTGGTGTCAATGAGAAATCAACTTCTTCAGTCAATAGAGGTGACCTGCAGTCTTCTCCAAGAGCTTGAACTCTATGTCAACGTAGAGAAGTCTCACTTTCAACTGACACAAATACTACAATTCATAGGGGTGCTATTGGACTCTCATCTGGGCCACACCGTCCTGGCACCTAGGGATATATGAATCTCTTACCTTGCTCCACTGAGGGGCATCTGTGGTGGGGGGAGGTGCTCTGTCCCTCCCCCCAGAATCCTCCCCGGCTGGCTCCACTCCGCCATTTGCATGGCTGCCTTTATCGTGATAGGCTACGTAAGTATCTATCATGGCTTCCTGCAAGGATGCAAATGGCGGCTGCTACGACGGCCACCATTTGCAGCCGCAGCAGCCCAACTGCACCTGGAACTCCGGTTGCGGCCAGCCCTGGCCAGCAGCTCCACAGAACCACTGAGGAACTGAGCTGGCCAGGGAGGATTCCAGGGGGAGGGACGGAGCGCTTCCCCACCACCACAGATGCCCCAGCGTGGAGCCAGGTAGGCTCAAAGGCCAGCCTCTCTTGACTCAGCGCTTCACTTCCTGGGTTGCCAAAACCATCAAGCTATCATATGAGCTGGCTTGACTTGAACTGTCTGCCACAGTCTGAGCTCACTCTACTCGTGCACTAGCAACATTAGTTGCATCCGACAGAGGGGTTGCCATCTCTGAACTATGCTGAGCTGCAATGTGGTCGACACCATCTACTGTAATGTTAGACATTACAGACTGGATGTTCAGGATAGAACTGATTGTGGTCATGTCATCCTTTCTTCTGTGTTGTAATTAGGGATGTCAGAGAAATCTGCCTGAAAGTTAAATGGGATCGAATTCTGACAAATCTGGTCCATGGAACCCTCCCCGGAACCCTCCCTGGAACAGGACACCCTGGTCTACACAGATTGGAGCTCATGCGGACCCCTTTTTTTTTTTCTCTGCCGAAGGGCAGATTTTACAAAAGTATTTATGAAAGAAACTCTGCAAATCAGAATGAAAGAAATAGACTGCAAAAGGGATTTTATGAAAGAATTTAATAAATACACAGTTGCCTGCAATGACACAGCTTTCTTTCGCTGAAAGGGACGGAGTCACAAAGTGCACGTAGCCTCATCTTTTTTTATTGTTTATGAAGATGAGGTCAGGGGAGGTCAGGTGACTGAGATCCCTCCAGGCCAGCCCCCCACCCCACCAGGAAGATAACGTCATTGAGGGCAGGGAATTCACCGACTATTTTTCCCACTTTCATACATAGGATGGCTATGTGGTAGTGTCCAGCCTCAGTTGCTCCAGTCCAGACTAGAGACCTGAGGCGCTGCTGCTGCAGACAGAGTGTCCGTGTCCAGCTGCAAGGAGTGTGTTTGTGTGTGTCCCCATTCTATGGCACTGCAGTTCAACCTTTATTACAGTGAAGGTATGTTCTTTGATATATTTACTTTACCTGAATGTGCCCCTATTTAGTGATTTTTGGCTGGGGGGGGGAACTGGGAAGGCATCCTCTGGCAGCCTGTGTTTAGGCCTGCTGAGAAGCACTCCATCCTCCTGGGCTTTTCAGGCTTTCCAGGATTAATTAATGTGCTTTACAACTCCAAGGATCATGTGCCCCTATGTACTTAGTATTTCTTACTGATTTGGGGGAGGGGCTGGGTGGCCAGGCCAGGGCAGCACCCTGTGTTAGGCCTGCTGAGAAGGACTCCATCCTCCATCTTCCTGGGCTTTTCAGGCTTCACAGGAATGTGAATGTGCCCCTATATTTAGTGATTGTTTTTTCTGGGGGGGACCAGAACCAGGAAGGGGAGGCATCTTCCAGCAGCCTGTGTTTAGGCTTGCTGAGAAGCACTCCATCCTCCATTCTCCTAGGCTTTTCAGGCTTCACAGGATTGTGAATATGCCACTATATTTAGTGATTTTTGGGTGGGTGGGTGGGAATTGGGAAGGCATCCTCCAGCAGCCTGTGTTTAGGCCTCCTGAGAAAGACTCCATCCTCCATTCTCCTGGGCTTTTCAGGCTTCACAGGAATGTGAATGTGCCCCTATATTTAGTGATTATTTTGGTGGGGGGACCAGAACTGGGAAGGGGAGGCATCCTCCAGCAGCCTTTGGGCCTGAGAAGGACTCCATCCCCCAGCATCCTGTGTGTACTGTAGGCTTGTGTTTTTCAGGCCACATGGATGGACTACATCCTCCATCCTGGGCTTTTCAGCCTAATCTGCTGTACAATATGCCCCTATTTAGTTAGCATTGGACAGATGGATGGATGGATTGGGGGGGAAACTACTTTTATACTGCACTACAATCTGCGATTGTAGGCTGTTCACATGATTTCAGCTTTGCCACATTCATTTATGTCTCCTTCTGCCCAGAGACATGAACATGGAGAAAAGAGGAACCCGTAGTCAATCCAGCACTCAAAAGAGGCGTGGACGCCAGGCGAGAACATACACCACTGAGGTTGCATTTCAACGGTATTTTAAGAATGAGATGGAAGAGGAGGAAACCCAAGGTGTGACCAGCAGCACCAGCAGCTCCAGCAGTAGTCCACCCCACAACCGTAAGCAGCACACACCACCAATTATTGCCACAGAAAGTGGCACAGGCACAGCCAGCCACAACTCCAAAGGAAGAGGAAGAAAGTTCATGGATGTTGAGCGGAAGGGCAGTGTCTCCAAAGTGGATGAAAATGTTCCCAAGGAGGCTCTACAGCGGCAGAATGAACGTCAGGAAGTCTATGTCATTCCAAAGGATGAATCTGGTAAGACTCTGTCATCACAGGTGCTTGTAAATATCTGGATACAAATAAATATCTTTGAATATTTGAATAGTCCCTACATTAGCCTTCTGCAACCTGCAGCCTTCCAGATGTTTTGGGCTACAACTCCCAGCATTTTTGACCTTTTGAGTGGACTTTGCAAGGGAGCCAGATATCTCCTCCCCCATGCTTTTCAGACTTCTACCAGTGAGGACACGTTTAGATAACTCTCGTGGAGTTTTGAAGTCTGTACAGTACATGTTTTTTGCACCTTGTGTCGTGTGTTGTTTTCTCAGTGCTAGCTAGTGCAGTAGTAGCTTACATCTGCACCTTGTGTAATGTTGATTGATCACAATTCCAAGCTATGTTTCATAGATTTCTCCAAGTACACAGTTTTATTCTCTTGGCTATTACTCATGTGTAAAAGGTACATTTCTCATGAAATTCCGCTTCTATCTATTTTGAATCTTTACAGAGACGCCCACAACCCTCCTCCCTGCATCAGAGAGTGGAAGTGGGACAGATGAACCAGGTCCACAGCTGCCTGCTGATAATCACCTCATGGGCAGCGGCTCACGTGATTTGGAAAAAAAGGCCGGAGGACTTAGTTTCATCTGTGATCCGGACAGCGAAGATGATGCAGAGCCCTTCTATATCAATGTCCCTGCTGAGACTGAGACTGACCCTGTGTTCCAGCCTGCTGGGTTCTTTGGGAGCAATCCCAAACCTCAGGAACAACCATCCCCCACTAAGCGCTGGTCATCACCATCAACAACGCCAACAACAACATCATCCACAGATGAGCAGAAACGTGCAGCTCCTGATGCCACCTTATCTGAAACCGATACCCCCATTCCACAAAGAAGAGATGGTGGTGGCAGGGTGAGTTCCTATGTGTGGTGCTTCTTCAAATATGCAGAAAATGACTGCTATGTCATGCTTTGCCATATATGTAGAAGCCGTGTGCAGCTAGGAAAAGAAGGGGGCTGTGGACGAGTGGGCACGTCTGCCATGAGGCGACACATGGAGGTGCATCATGCGCTTCTTGTGCCCAAAGATAGCAATGGCAAGTCCCTGTCACAACCATCCAAAAAGAACATTACTGCCTTCTTTGCCTCATCTTCCAAAGACCTAACGGAAAGTGGTCCGGGTGAGAAGGGCACAAAAGGTAACTTAGCTAAGAGGCAGGTGTCAACAAAGCTTATTACTCAATGTATGCTTCCCTTCTCCCTGGTGGAAGACGAGGTCTTCCTGCACTTCATGTAGAGATTGTGCCCTCGGTGGGATGTCCCCTCTCATCACTACATTAGTGGCGTTGCCATCCCAGCCCTGGCTTCTGAAATCAGAAGGATACTCCAACAGGATTTCAAATGTGCAGTTGGAGGAAGTGTACATTTAATGAGTGACACATGGACAAGTAATCAAACAAAGTCTTATCTGTGTGTCACCAAGCAATGGATATCCATCAGTGCAAGCAGCAGACTGACTCAGAGAACAGTGACATTGACCCTCACAATGTTCTTAGGGACACACACAGCAGAAAACATTACTAGTAGCATCAGTGGTGTTGTTCAGTTCTGGTTGGCCTCCTTAAATCTAACAGTGGGCTGTGTAGCAACAGACAATGCCTCCAACTACCTGAAAGCAGCCCACATCGCACGGCTAAACCATGTTCAGTGCATAGCACACTGTTTGAACCTTGTGGTGCATTCCGGATTGAGCGACGCATCTCCTAAAATAGGCAAGGTACTTAAGGTGGCCCGATCCATCTGCACCCACTTCAGGCAGTCCTGCTCAGCAATGGAGGCAATCGGCGCCATCCAACGTAGCCGTGGCCTTCCACAACACAAATTCATTTTGGATGTGTGCACACACTGGAACAGCACATAGCATATGCTACAGAGACTCTGTGAGCAGAGAACAGCTATAAATGCCTACATTACTGAGAAACAACACCACTCCAAATTTTTTGTCACACCCCAGCAGTGGGTCTTGATGCAGTGGACATTTTTAAAATATTTGATGAACGCACAATGCTACTGACTGCAGACTATGCTACACTGGGCCAAGTTCTACCTGTGCTGAAGATTAGAGAGGGGTGCTGAGAAAATGCCAAGCTGAGCTTTGTGAGCACACCAGTGCTGTAGGCAGTCAAGTCCCCAATCCTGCAGTTAGGCTTGCTGAATTCCTTCTGCAGGAGCTGGGCACTAAAAAACACATCACTACAATGAGGGGGGGGGCATGAAATATGTTGCTGCCTCATTCCTTCAACCACCATTCTGGGATAGCACAATGAAGGCAGTGCTGCCAAACCAGTACCCTGACTTCCAAAGTCTAAAATGCTATTTGACAGAGAAAGTCATGAAGTGCTGCCAGAGAGAAGTTCTGGATGAGAAGGAGCTGGGGAAGAGTGAGGCTAGTAGGACTACTACCTCCCCTGAAGATAATATTTGCAGCAGCAACACCATCACCAGCAGGAGGGGCGATGATGTAGGGATGTACGAAAGTCACTTACCTGGCCCCGCAGCTTGCTTCACGGTGGGGGGGAGGCGCTTTGGTTCTCCCTCCAAAGTTCAGGCCGGGGGCGGAGGCTCCCTGCCTCGCCCAGCCGAAATTCAGGCTGGGGAGAAGCGCCCCGTCTCCCCGGCCATGAAATACAAAAGTAAATGTAAAACACACACACACACACACGTGATAGGCTTTGTAACGATTTACGTAGCCTATCACGCCTAGATTTCCAAAGTCAGCCGTGATAGGCTACGTAAATCGTTACGTAGCCTATCACGGATGACTTTGGGGAAAAAAAGCGCGTACGCAAATGGCAGTGCCCATGGGTGCCGCCATTTGCGTACGCGCTTTTTTTTTTTTTTTTTTACGAAGTCACCCGTGATAGGCTACGTAATGATTTACGTAGCCTATCATGGCTGACTTTGGAAATCTAGCTGTGATAGGCTACATAAATCATTACGTAGCTTATCACGTTTTTTTTTTTTTACATTTACTTCGTAATGGTGGCTGCAGCAGCCGGTCGGAAGCCGAACCGCCGCCAGGACCTGCTGCCGAGAGGGACATTCGAGGGAGGTAAGTCCCATCCCGGGGGGGTGGGGGGTGGAGAATTTCACCGCCAATTTTGGGGGGCTGAAGGCGTTGGCATTCAGGCTCCCCAAGATTCGTGGAGAAATTCTCCTCCATCCGTACGATGATGACACCACAGCAGCTGCACCATCAACAAGACATACAGATACAGGGGCATCTCGTGGAAAGTTCTGCCTATACTCCTCAATGGCAGTGGAGCCCGGTGTAACTGGACAGGGGAAATGTGCCAAAGCAGCCAGGAAAGGATCAGCTTATGATGTAGCTATCCAGGAACTGATAGCTTATGCCAGAGACAGTTTCTCGGAAACGCAGAGCAGCTTAGAGAGTAGGGATGTCAGAGAATTTCACCACGGATCTTGGTGAGGCCAAATGCCATCGCATTCGGCCCCCCGAAATCTGTGGCGGAATGGCCTGCCACCCCCCCACGGATCCCCCTCCCCAGGACAAGACTCACCTGGGGCGGATCTTCCAGGCGGCGGCAGCTCCGGCGGCAGCTCCGGCGGCAGCAGCTCTGGCAGCTCTGGTGGCAGCAGTGGCTGGTCTTCCGACCGGCTGCCGCAGCCGCCATTTCCAGGCATGTGTAAAAAAAAATGACGTGATAGGCTACGTAAAGATTTATGTAGCCTATCATGGCTAGGGTTAAAAAAAAAAAAAAGACGTGATAGGCTACGTAAATCTTTATGTAACCTATCATGGTTTGGTGGGTTTAAAAAAAAAAAAACTGCGTACACAAATGGCGGCGGCTATGGCCGCCGCCATTTGAGTTCCTTCTTTTTACCGTCTTAATCTACGTAAATATTTACGTAGACCATGACAGCGAAAATAAAGGGGAACGCAAATAGAATAGTGGGTGCTATTTGCGTCCCCTTTTGATTCCCCATTGGCGGTGAAATTCTCTGCCCCCCCCCGCCCCCCCGGGATTGGACTTACCTTTGGCGAATGTCCCTCCCAGTGGTGGGTCCCGGCAGCAGTTCGTTGGCCTTTCGTCGGGGGCGGGGGCGGCAGCCGGTCTTCCGACCGGCTGCCACCTCTGCCATTACAAAGTGTAAAAAAAAAAACAACTTCCCCATGATAGGCTATGTAACGATTAATGTAGCCTATCATGGCTAGATTTCCAAAGTCAGCCGTGATAGGCTATGTTAATCATTACGTAGCCTATCACGGGTGACTTTGAAAAAAAAAAAAGCATGTACACAAATGGCGGTGCC